>OY982561.1:6702475-6748531 GCA_963859945.1 Euplagia quadripunctaria | reverse complement strand
AACCTTATCTTGGGGTGAATAGAGTTGAGATGTTGTAAATAGTGATCTACTTCCTGTTTATTTCCTTTGACGATACTAAAGATGTCATCTACGAATCGCTTCCAAAGCCTAACAGTCTTCGGGCCGATACTCAGCGCCTTCTCTTCAAAATGTTCCATCCAGATGTTGGCAAGTACAGGGGCTATAGGACTACCCATTGCGACACCATCAATCTGAAGGTAATGTTGACCTTGGAAAAGGAAATAGCTGCCCTCTAGACAGTGTTCAAGTAGATCAATATAATTGAACGGCAACTCGTTGTCTCTCAGCAGGTCTTTTACGACGTTCAAACCCGTCATCATCCCCGACACCTGCAATCTGTTATGACTTCACTAAAGAACAGAGCATACGATCTTTGTGACCCTGAACATTTGGAGCGAGAGCTGGATCATGTTCAGGAGGTACTCAAAAGTAACGGATATCAGGTGAATGGAACACGGAAGCGACCGACAATGAGACGCAAGCATCCGGAGGTGAACAGACAACCAGCCTACATGCCATATGTCAAAGGAGTAACGGATAAGATCGGCTCCGTGTTAAAGAAATACTCCATTCCGACAGTGTACACACCAGGCATAAAAGTTCAAAACATCGTGGGCACACCAAAGGATGTCTTGCCTTTACAAACTCCAGGTGTCTACAAAATAGACTGCAGCTGCGGTAGTTCCTACATAGGCCAAACAAAGCGGACTATTGCTGAAAGGGTCAAAGAACACATCGCTGCTGTGAAGAACCGACAGATTAGCAAATCAGCGATTGCAGAACATGCACTCGAAGCGGGCACCAATCACTGGATTGAGTTTCACCGTACGCAAGTCCTCTCCACGGAACGTCACTTTTACTCAAGAGTTGTACGTGAAGCGATTGAAATTAAAAAACACAAAACTTTCAATCGGGAAGATGGTTTCAAATTATCAACAGCGTGGAATCCAGTGATAAAAAACATGCCACCTCGCTTTTATGCGCAGTCGGGTGAACACCAGAATAGGGGCACATCGGTTTGCTTAGAGAATAGGGACACTGTTAGTATAGTATGTGACGGTACATGGCGAAATCAAAATATTAAAAATATCGAAAATGTGCGGGTGGATGAAGAACCTTCTACCTCACGATCTCGACGACGGAGGGCGTGCACCGCTGAGCCAGTCAGCCTGTGACCACGGCCAGTGCAACCTGGTCGAAACGTCAGGCAATTCAGAGGTATGTAATACCTTTTCGTGATCGCGTTAATTCCCGTATAAGTACATAATTATATCTTAGAAGATTTGATAGTTAAAAAAATATTCGCCAGAAAATATAATCGCATACCATTTTCGCGCTCTGTGACTCGAACTTGCTTTTAAGTAAGATATTACCTACTAAATTATTATCAAAATTATATAAAACGCATCTGCAAAACAATTATGACAGTTTATCAATAAATTAAATAAGATTTCGTGTTACATTACTCTGATGAAAACTTGCAAAAATACCTGACACAGTGACGTAATTATATTGCAGGCACAATGACTAAAGTCAGCCGGAAAGCCATCTGTCTACGTTTTAAAGAAATATTAGTTTTGTATATGTACACCGATGCCCTCGAGGGATACCCTATTATAAGCTTGTTGTAATGTGTAGAAACCCCCTCGAGTCATCTCCAGGGATCAGAATGAAGGGTGCTAATTTACCTAAAGTTGGTCACCGACTAAGAGTGTACCAGCTCAACAAACCTCCTTGGTATTGTACCTTTTGAAAATTGTCGCGATAAAGTCCTGCGAGTTACACATCTAATATTTAAAAGTTTAAAAACAATTAAACCTTCTTTAGTTTAAAGTTTAATATTGTTAAGAAAAACTTCCAAGAGAGACATCGAGGAATACAATTTCCCATTCAAATATGGAGCTACCCGTCTGTTGATACTTCTCCAGCAGTAGCTACATATTTAAACGGACTTGTTTGTGATTTCGGTTATCAAAGTGGAGGTACTCCTCTATCCTACAGATAACTCACACTGCAACATGCATGTTGTTGGGCTTTGCTAGAACTTGCAAGTGGTTGCACTGATGTTGTGATTGGTAACAGATAATGATCATGAATGCCACCTACTCGTTCTTTGACACCTTAAAATTTCCTGAGAATACATTTAATAATTAAAATAAGATTTTAAATTATTGTTTTCAGGAAATTAGGTATACTTGTAGCGTTGCAACTATTCTACATATACACATAACTTTCTGCATATCTAATTACTAACAAACAATTGTGTGAATAGGCATAACACATGCCGTAACAATAATGGATTATAAAACCACCTTGACTTTTCACGCAAAAGTTTAATATAACGACTTTGACATTTCAAATAAGACTGACGGTTATATAGCGTAGGTACTTACACCATTGAGTCAGTAAAAAAAATCTTGATATTTACCACGCCAGTAAAGCCTTGCATAAAAATTATATACGGACTATGAAGGGCAGAAGGTACGGTAAGATTAATACCTCTCACCTGAGTTTAGAGACAGCGTTCGTCTTCGTTCGATTAGTTATGTCATAGGTAAGTAAAAGTTATGTCATGGTGACATCCACTTATTTCCGTTTGATTCTTTTCCGAAACCTACTTTTTAGATTTAGAATAATTTCAATCCATTGTTCTGACTCTGACCGAGTACTATTATGTATTATGTGTTCTGACATTAATTTATAACAACAGTGGCCCCGTTAATGCGTTAAACACTATTAATCTGTTATTTTTTAGGGTTCCGTGTCTCAAAAGGAAAAAAAGGCACCCTTATAAGATCATTTTATTGTCCGCCTGTCAAGACCATTTTTCTCAGGAACCCGTTGACGCATCAAGAAATTAATACCAAATACGTATGTCTCCGGTCCCTTGAAGGTGTAAAAAAATCAAGCTTCTAAGTCAACACAATCAAAAGATACGGCCATTTAAGTCTTAGATTTTACCAAATTTCAATTCGTAGGTAAATCAAAACCTATAGGGTACTTTCCATTGACCTAGAATCATGAAATTTGGTCAGAAGCAAGGTCTGACAGCACAAGTTAAGGAAAAAATCCAAAAGTCGTTAATTTGTTGTTATATCACATAAAAAAATAGTTTTTGTAATTACAAACTTATATTTTGCGGTCGAAAAGTTGACTTTGTGAATGTATGGGAGAGTATTTTTAGAACTGTAAAGTTAACTTTGTCTTTCAAAAAAGACGGGCATAAACCTTCGAGAATTGATTCACCAGATGGACTTACAAGTTTGTTTTCTTACGGAACCCTCGGTACTGGAGTCAGACTTGCACTTGTCCTGTTTTTTTTATTTGGCGTAATTTACGTGACATAATTTCGCATATCAGCTATATTATTACGCCTACTGAAGATTGTCAAATCAGAGTAAATAACTTCAACTTTTGGTTTGTGACTTTGTGGAGTTACCACAATTTTGCCAATGTCAAGTAGGTATACGGAGGACAAACTGTCAAAGGATTTTATATAGAGCTGTGGTAGAGCCAAACACAGAGTAAATAACAAATAGATACTTAACGCGGTGTCATAATTGTCAGAAGTTACACGAGTCAAGTCAATGCATTTACAGTTCAATGTATTCTTACTATTTCATTTTACCAAACTATATTATTGTACCAAACATAACATTATAATTATGTATTTATACGGGAATTAACACGATCACGAAAAGGTATCACATAGACACCTTAAAAAAACACCGTTAATTAAACAGCTTGTTCATCTAATAATTATAAGTTACCCCTGGCACAGTGTCCGGGTTGTCCGGTATCCGTACACTTTTTGAAAACCCCGCCTGGACGATCACTAGGACAAATCCGGGGAAATCCGAACGGATGGCAGCCCTACCGTAGCATAATATAATGTTTATAAATTGTCAATACCAGATACCATTTTTTACCTCAGGGCTCCTCTTATTATTCTTTTTAGTTTAGAAACACAAAAATAACGAACCGAATTAAAAAGTAAAAAATAGTGGCAGTATCAAGCGCAATCTGCTGGACTCATCAAAACGAATCATGAGCCGATGTTCGAGGGGTTTACTAGTAGCCACTGAAGAGTTCCTGTATTCTCCTCCTGGCTCGAACATCAGATCAGCCCCAAAATGCCATTTTAGCATTGTCATCCGTACATACACATACAAAGTTTCATTTTGATACGACAATTAGAAGTAGGTTAAAATTTACTGCCAAGATTTATCTAGACACGCGGCAGCATGTTAAAAAAGCCAACAACTCCCTTGAACAAAACCACAAACTTTTGATGACTAATCAAACCACAATGTTTCCTGTAAATCCTTATTATCACTTCCTTATAAAACATATGTTAAACGAAGTTAAATACATTTTAAAAGTTATATTAGCACTGATTACACAGATGGTGCAGTGGTCAAAGTAATCAACTCGGCCTTTATCGAGTATTATGGCTTCGATCACCACATTAAGTTTAAAGGGCGTCAGAAGAGCGTCTAGGCGGGGTTTTCTAAAACTGTCTGGGTAAAACCCTGTGACACTCTGTGCCAGGGGCAACTTATAAATATTAGATGGACAAGTTTGATTTAATAAAAAAAATGGAATCAGTGTCCGGGAATGAATCTCGATTTCACACATGTGTCCGGGATTTTTAAAGAGCTTGTCCGGCGTCGGCAGTTTAAGTGATGGCAGGCCTAACAATTAGATAGAGATATCAGACAATTATTTGTATGATTTCCAAAACAATATTGTTACCAATCTGGGTGTACTTTGTGCCTGTTAACTACTTTTTCTTGTAAAGTCCCCAATGAAGGTTAATTTAATTTATTTACATGATTCTGTAGTGAGAAAGTTATTTTTTTAATATTCTCATCTCTCTCTTTCTTTATAAATAGGTTCCTATAACTTGTTCATTTAAAAATTTTGCTAGTTTGATTGAGTTTACCAAAGTGGTGATAATAAATGGAAATATGTAATACTTAAATCAAATACGTCCTAGATTACACAACTAGTTTTTTGTAGAAAGAACTGGTTTAAGAGTAGCTTGATTCATATTATATACCTACTGAATAAAACTAATTCAAATGCTAATGTATAATATAGACTTGCTGTTGCACCGTAAGATGCTTTGGTCAAGTTCGTCTGACAACTTCGTGTTCTTAACAAAAAATATTCCCACCAATTCAAAGCACGTGCTCAACCTTACGAGTGTGTATCCGACCAAGAAAACAAAGAAATGGTTCGGAGAAGCAAGACAAAAACTGTATACAACACGCCTCGTTTTGAATATTTCAGATCAATAGCAGTAAGTACAAAAACGTACAGACCCTTAGAGCTAAGAAAATATCCGCAGGTGGTGGAGCTCCACAATCGCCCTGGTAAGACGTGTAAACATACACTCATACATAGACAGCTATTCATACAACGTGCTCCGTGTAGTGAGGCCTGGCGCACGTAACTGCAAGCCGCCCTTTATTACCGTTGTAGCGTTATGAACAGTGCTCTACTTTATACAAAATTATATTATTATACAAAACGTACGTCGTTAAATCATTGCGAAACTAAGAATCTATTCTAAATAAAAACCACTAACATCTCTATCTCGAGAGAGGTAGGCAGAGGCACTATAAACACCCACATTTTTCCAACAAGAATTTGGTCCCATTTACGTAATGAAACCAAGCCTATTAGCGTCTACTAGGTACTTTAGAAATTAAATATGGGAAAATTGGGAGTATATTGGAAAGGAAAGGTAGGTAAGAAGGACAGGCAGGGAGAAGGGAGAGGGATATAGATGGATTGGAAATATAAGCAATAACTCGAACAGGTCAACGTGGCATACCTATAACTGGAACTAGCCGTTTCCGGGAAGTCCGGGTCCAGATCTTACATTACTAACATTTTACAGAAAAGTATTAAAATTCCATATATTATAATATTTTCTGATTTCCTTTCAAAATTGGTTAAAATTAACATACAGGCAATATACATATACTATGGTAAATCTTGATATAGAAATTTAATTATTAATAGTCTTACCAACTTTACCTTCTTTGTGAAATGAACCACATCATTAATTAGCACTGTTTCTGAAATATTGTATGCTGTCCAAAATGCCACAGGCAAAATTAAGTCTCCCTCAGATCACTTGATGCTGTTAAAGGTCTTACAGGTGTACAATAATCGCTACCGTAAAACGAAATTACGGTGCATTGTAAAACCGTTGAAATACATTTCTTTTTACCTAGTCGGTAGAAACTGATCTTAATATTTTGATTCGTTTCGTTTCCTTATAGTCTCTATTAATATATATATATATAAATGACACGTGTTATTTAATTTGTAGTTGGTTGTTTCTCAACAAGTTTATCTCTGCGTCTATTTTTGTATTACATTTATATTTTCATAAGTCAAACCAAACTGCGAACAGTCTGTTTGATGATATTTGTTTATTTATATTCAACGATGCCTTTTTTACTGTCATCTAAATAAAGTAGAGCATCAATCGGACCAGTTTCACTGCACAAAAGCGGAGGCAACAACTTTTTTTTACGGTCCCAACGTATTCTCGCGGCCCCTTCTCATCCCGGGCCAGTGCCATCAGTTCCTTATTCTTATACACATTTAACAGACACCATGTGCTCGGATTTGACTTTCAACAAATTTATTACACTTAAATATGTGCTTAGAAAGATTGTGCGTTGGACCACTTAATTAATTTTGGTCTCAGTGAAGTGTGTTTATTTTCTGTGATACCTATTGATAATTAAGTATGGATACCTTGAACGTTATGCTTAAAACTGGATATAAGATTGTTAAAGACTTTTCAGAACAACATAAGCCCGTAAGTTTATTCGGAAACAGATAATTCAATGTTTAGATATTAATTTTGTTTTTGTGTATAGTTTATTAACTGTTGTCTTACTTGTTCTTAGGAGCTGTGTTTTGTGTTGTTAATACTGTTTTAATTTACTGTTAAGTAGAGTTTTGAAAACTGTTTACGTGTCTTTGTTAACCGCTGTGCTCTACCTACTAGATGGTTCTATATTATATGTATATTATATATTTTAAATTATTCTTATGAAATTTATCTGAACAATAATCCACTGTTCCCTAAGTGTCCTTAAGTGTTCATATAGTAGAATAATACAGACTATATTTGGAATCAACGTAAAATCAGAAACTGTCATACCTAATCTAAATACTTAGTAGATACGCGACCTTTTTTACTTTGATCTTAGATGATTGGAATACCTCTAAGTGCGCTTTAACCTTGTATTTTGTTAAAAAAAAAAGCTCAACTGTCAGTAAAATCAACATTAAAAATGCCAAAAAGCCCATTTCCTGAAATTTTTACAATATGATATATTAATTTAACTAAGATAAATAGCTTTAAACGAACTACGTACATACAATATTCTTATTTACAAGAGAAACAAAAAGAATACTTGCTTATGGGGCTCTCTCAGGTAATCTGTTTATTCATGTAGTTTATTTTTGTGATGCACAAATTTTTAATTTCTTAGTTTTTTTACATTCGGGAAGAAAAATATCATTGCTTAATATTCGATACGTTGAATCATGCGTTTAAAAATATTCATGAGGCACTTGAATGATTTGTTGAAAATATGTACATAGTATTTATCATGACAGATGGAGACGTCGGGAGGTTCGGAGAGTTCCGGCGGGGAGGACGCGGAGGCGAGGCGGTCACGACGCGGACACGTCCTCGCCGAGCTGATGCAGACTGAGCGTGTCTACGTGCAGGAACTCGGCTCAATACTCAACGTTAGTATTATTGGCAATATCAAAAGAATCCACTTTCTTTTATTAACCCCCCCTACGCAAAAATATTGTGTAATTATAATAATATGTTATAAATTTGACGTGTCTGTGTGTCTGTCTGTGATATCGTAGCTCCCAAACGGATGAACCGATTTGAGTGCGATTTTTGTTGTTTGAAAGGTGACCTGATCTAAAGTGTTCCTAAATATAATTCAAGAAAATCTGTTCAGCCGTTCAAAGATTATCAGCTCTTTTCTAATCGTTGAAGGGATTTTCGAGTCGGGGGTATTTTAAATTTATGATTATTATGACTACCATGGAAAGTCATTTTGCATCTTGCAAACGTAGTCTTAAAAAGAGACTAGATAAATAAAGTATACTTATACGTATATGTTTTATGTATCCACCTGTACTACATACACCATAATCAGAA
Organism: Euplagia quadripunctaria; assembly: GCA_963859945.1. NCBI lineage: Eukaryota > Metazoa > Arthropoda > Insecta > Lepidoptera > Erebidae > Euplagia > Euplagia quadripunctaria. Next base: position 6,740,292 of record OY982561.1, on the reverse strand, counting down.
ATATCAAAAGGTTGTTTCTCAATACTTCATTTCATATTTTCATCACAATTGACGAATGTGGAATGCCTGTATTTTTTTATACCGGAACCGATGTTTTTCGCACGACGTCGTAATCCAAAATGTCTATATATAAAAAGAAACCGTTCACCTACCGAATGAACTCTCTACATTCATACATGGAATCTCAATTGAAATAAGAAGCGAAAGCTTACACCTTTCTGGGCAAGGACCACGAAAATTTTATGTTACCTTCGTCTAATGAAGCATGCTTATTACGACCATATTATCCTGAGAGATGAGATGAGATCTCTCCAGTATAATATAACTCTTCATGCAGTCCTAAATTCCTGGATTTCTATGTCGGGAAAATTGTAATTGGGTTTTTCTGTTGGAAAATTTCACGTACGCCGCTCGCCCTTTCTAAGGGTCAAAGCTTAAGTTGATGAAATTTTTCCCTTCCTCTACGGGAAAATACATGGGGTAAGTGTATAATACCTAACAAGAATGTCAAAAACCAATGTTGATATCGCAACCCGCAACGATCTTTATTAACCAAGTTCGCACATACCAATATTGATTCCGAACTTACACTGAATCAGTTAGTGAAAGTTGTTTTACAATTTCACCAAAATTCTAGTTCTCGGCTATAGCTTCTACGAAATTACGGCCATCATTTCAACAGATGTGGTCACCGGAATAATTTATTACATGGATGCAAATGCCATTTCAATTAGATCGCGACGATCATTGTGTTTGTCACGGAAGATTAGTCCCAACAATACACATGCATATCTCCATGCTATCGCTGTGCTCTGAAAGTCAAATGTGCCACTGCCATGTATGTAGTGCGTGTGCTACTTGTTTATGTAGTACTGTAGTCCCACCAGTCGCTTTGTGATCACGAAAGAGGTGGCTCAGTACGTTTATCTAGTGCATTGGATGCACCACACGCAACCGACTGCGTCAGGCTATCGAGCGGAACGTATGCAGGGTACTCATTTGCCAACTGCACGCCAGTGCAGGCTCTCAGTCGCTTGAATACACTTGTTTTCTACACCATGAAATATGGAAAATACGACCTCCATAAATCTTCCACGAATCCAAGTGTTGGCACTTCATATTCATGGTACTATAGAAAAAACGACAATGTATTCATGACAGCGCAGAAAAAGAAGCATTTAAGAAGATCTGCGTCTGACTCCACAATATTTAGTGACTACACAAACCAAATACCTTTGTTCGAGAAGGGAATACTTCGTAATAAAAAGTGCAAGAAATCAGTGAGCGATGTGGGAAAAAATAGCCGTGTTAAATATAACCCGCGTAATATTAAACCGGTGCGTATGGAACCATTCACTGGAAACTTCTTTTACGGTAAATCACTACCTGGTTACGAATACACCGCAAAAACAGAAGAGAAAATTACTTATTTACCGGATTCTGACGCGGTCACTGCTTCTGAGGACACAACCGCCGAGTCTCTTACTACTCCTGCACCCACAGTTGTCGATGTACCGGAATTGGTTACGAACCCGCTATTTGGATGTCTCGATTCAGGAATTCAGGGCACTGAATATTTCACGAGCTCAGCTACTTCAAAGGATTCCCAGTTAAAGTCATCCAGCTGTACTGAATTAAGAGACACTATGGACATTAGCAGTGATTCCAAGGATATTATTTTCAACATCCTTAGAGATTATAAGAGAATAATGAAAGAATGGAATCATACTGTAAACGATCACTGCTCAGGAGATTCTCATTATATGAAGTGCAAAAAAACTTCAACAATGTGTCGTGAGACCAATACGGACAGCTATGTTCGTAGCTTGCACTCTACCTTTTCGTGTAGAAAAACACACAAGTGTTTTCAACCATCAACAAACAACCATTACAGTTATCCGTACGCGCAAAAATATCAAAATAATCGTTATGATGAAAGGAAAACACAGAGCTTGGGTCGTAACCAAACATTCAATTGGACGTCCAGGTTACAAACCTTGAAAAAGAAAACCAAATTTTGGAAAATGAATCACAGTTTCACTCGTGGCGATTGTAAGTGCTTGGAAGCTATCTATGAAGACTACGACAGACGTTTGCAAGACTGGTGCGAGACTATCAGTCATTGCACGTCGCTTCTTAACTCGGTATATAGGCAATTAAAGTATTTAGATGATATTGCGATGCGACTGCGTATGATTCAATTAAAACTTTATTCTTTTTTATGTTCTAGGGTTATAAAGAAGAAGTTGAAAAGCCAGAGAATCAGCACCTATTGCCCGCAGCTCTCGTCGGACAGGCGGACGTCTTATTTGGAAACTTACACGAACTGTTTACATTCCATCAGGATATCTTCCTAAAGGATCTAGAAAAATCAATTTCGGCTACGGAACTGGTTGCCTTGTGTTTTGTTGATAAGGTAGTTTTTTTTACTTTATTTATTAATACAATACTATTTTTAAGCAAAATATATTAACATCCGTGTTTTAAAATGCAGAGCCTTGCAATGATTATCTGCTTCCTGTGTTACTCATTACCATCCTATTTCAAGGAATGCACGGTTGGTTTCCTTCAACCTTTCGTGTACCAGTTTTGTTGTCCTTTCACATTATTATCATCAACCAGCATTTGACCGCGACTTCGCTCTCGTAAAAGATATTTCTATCTCTTGGGAACTTTACTTTCAAAATAAAGGTGACCCTATGTTCATTGCTTACCCCTGGCAGCGCGTATGCAAAATTTCGTGATGATCGGTTGAGTAGTTAAGACGTTAAAGCGTTACAAACAAACAAACTCACATTCGCATTTATAACTAGCAGTTCCCGCGCGGCTTCGCATATTTATATATTTTTCGCGGAACCCTATTTTTTTTCCAAAATAAAAGTAGCCTACGTTACTCCTTATAACACCAGCTATGTGTCAGTGAATGTCCCGTGGAAATCGGTACACCCGTTCCGGAGACTAGCACGAACAAACAGACAGACAAAAATTAAAAAAACTGATTTTTAGGCATAGGTATCGTACAAATAACTGTATGAGCTTAAAAAAAGTATTATTTTGACATTACAAATAGACACTTCAATTTTATTTATTTGTATGTATTGATTAAGTAAGAATACTTGAACCAACGATTCGGGAGGTAGCATTGTCTTCTGTTATATGTACGTACAATAAATATTTATATTTAATTTCTAGAATAGTATCAGAACAGCTATCTAATTATTGTACTTATACAATCAAGCATTTCACGCTTTGTTACAAATAGGAAATGTATACCTAGGTAATTTATTTTGTTTTGTCTGTTAATCAGGTTTCTTGTATAATAGTTTATAAACGTATTTAGGTTCCCTTAAAAAAGTTCGCATCGTGTATCTAACGATGCGCAAAGTCGAGTCAACGAAATGTACCATATGCGGCACCGTTGAGTCCATAACATACTCATGGAATGCGTCCGAAGCGAAGCCTAAAGACAAAAACTTATTAACAACCACAATGTTAGCGAGTATATTAGTATTTCCTCTGTCTAATAGTGCAAAGCTTAATATATAATACTATTTTTATTTAAGAGTTAAAAAATTGGATCTAACTTCTCTGTGTACCACCTGTGAGGGCAACATTATTCCTTGATAAAGCCCTTCTTTAATTAACAAAAATTAAAAAAAAAACGTTTTTACTCCGCGTTTGTGTTTCGCTTGATATTATCATAAGAGTCGTTTTCTTGTGTCTTGCAGAGGGAGACCTTCTTCCGGCTGTACAGTTTCTACTGCCAGAACATTCCAAGATCAGAACGGTTACGCGAGACGCTGGTGGACACACATTTGTTTCTGCAAGCATGCCAATTGCGCCTCGGACACAAGTTACCACTCGCTGCATATCTACTCAAACCTGTGCAAAGGATCACCAAATATCAACTGTTGTTGAAGGTATGGCTTGCGCATAACATGCCCTTAATAAAAAAAAAAGAAATACGCAAACTGGGGTGGAAAGTAGCTAGGCTTTTTATCGTGGGAGAGCCATGCTTCGGCACGTATGGGCCGGCTCGACCGGAGTGATACCACGGCTTCACAGAAAACCGACAGTGAACAATGCTTACATTGCTTTTCGCCGAGTGAGGGAGGTTACCAGAGGCCCTAAACAGTCGATATTTCTAAATCATCGTTTAGTATTATTGTATCCAGGTCATCTTCGATTAGATACATACTTACTATATTAAACCACTATTGGATAACACTAAGATAAATGACGATTGGATCAAAATTTTAGAGCACTTACAGCAATCATCAACATTTTGTTGTTTTTTCCGTCATACAAATAAATCACATCAAACAATTCAAGATTCTTAAGAAAATTTCAAATAGAACAATGAAAAAATCTGTTTGTTGATCCTATACGACCACCGTAGTTTAAAACATTTACTAAAGTAGGTACAATACGTTTCTCAGGACTTACTTCGATATAGTGAATGCGGTTCGATGACGACGAAGCTACAACAAGCATTGGACTGCATGCTCGTAGTTCTCAAGTGCGTCAACGACTCAATGCACCAAATAGCCATCACCGGCGTCCCTGTAAGTAACATTCCTCTGTCCGTTAAAGGGGAAGAAGTGGAGAGTAAGTTTTTTGTATTACCAGCCCAAAAATACTAGCCTCTTTAAAATTTACGTGTAAACTTGCCTAGGTCAAAGGTGTCCACAAGACATCTTTCCTGACAAAGTCTAGCATGTATAACAAAATGTCTGCTTCTCTCATTATATTGTTAAAATTAAAATAATTACGTTATAATGAAGCTTTTTAATCCTTTCTAAGTAAATCTTAAGGCGATGAAGAAATTGATTAAGAAAGTTTCTGATTGAAGATTTGGTTTTTTAAACGTATTCATGCGATGACTTATGTATATTGCAATGTGGTGTGTAGTCGCCTGCTAATCACAATGACATGCATCAAAATTTAAAAGTCGATAGCCTGTAAACATGTTGCAAGACTCTAAGATACATAACAATACCTGACTGAACATATGTATCCCTAGAGTCTTGCAACATGTTTTTACATGAAGGTTATATAAACCTTCATGCAAAATGATTATGTTTCGTGTTATCTACCAATTTCGCTACACATGTGTGAAAAATATTACATCGGTATGTAACTGGCGAATTAAAACTGATTTCACCATCGTTTCACTGACCATTTGCAAAAAAAAATATTCTTACTCATATACAGGCTCTACAAAACAATTATTTACGCTTATTTTCGCAGCAAAAAGCAAGAACGATCACTAACTTATCAATCATCTGCTCTATTCGAACACTACTACACTGATTTTTTTTTTCTAAATAAAGTATTTCCAATTGACAAACGGGAGTTTGGAATCGAAAGCGTAATGGGTCTACGCTAGATTTTATTTGATCCATCACGCTGAAAAATAGCAGTTGTTAAAAGCTTAGGTATACTTAATTGAAGGTATAGTTAAATTGATGGCCTTTTTACCTAGAGCGACCTCTCCTAAGCAACCTTTGAATGGATATGAAATGAAAAATAGAATATAATTAAAAAATAAAATGACGTCTTTAAAAAAAATACCTAACATACACGAAACAATATAAAGATTAGGCGCATTTTGCATCAATAATGATATTATGTACATAGCTTTGGTTTCAACTAGTCATTTACATAAATAAGTATTTATTTATTTTATATACTTTCAGGTGGATCTAAGTCAGCAAGGCGAGCTGCTCATGCAAGGCTCATTTTTTGTAGTATCAGAGAACAAACGGGATCTGCGGTTACGAATACGACCGCGCAGGCGACACATATTCCTGTACGAAAAGGCCATGCTGTTCTGTAAACCAGGCACGAAGAATAGCCATAATAAAGCTACATATCACTTCAAACATGATTTACAAGTAAGTTTTGTGATTTAAGAACACCATTTATTCTATTAAAAATTTAGGTATTTTTGATAGTTCTCTGTTTTTACTGTTATTCTAAATAAGTAGAATAAATAAAGAGTGTAGTAATTTCAACATCCGATGTAATAAAATTACAAATATTCAATACACAGTTTCTCGGGTCAAGATTTTTTTATGTTTGGGTCTTTGAATGTTCCAAGTCATTTTCGATTCGGTAGTATCGTTTTAAGTTTTGTAGCTAAACGTCGTAGTCGACTTAAAAGTGTTAATACGAGAAATAGTTCTCAAATGTTTTGCAGTGTATTTTTTTTTTGAACTATCCAATATTAGGGAAAGCTTTAGTGACATTTTGTATAGCTCGTGTAATTGTGGGAACGTGTGTAAAGATGTCCCAGATCGGTCTAACGGAGTCGGTGAAGGGCGACCCGCGCAAGTTCGAGGTGTGGCGCCAGGGCCGCGCCGAGGTGCACACGCTCACGGCCGCCAGCGCCGACGTCAAGCGCGCCTGGGTCGAGCGCGTCAAGCGCGTGCTGCTCGACCAGCTCAACGAGCTCAAGGGCGAGCGCGTGCGCCAGTACAGCGCGCAGCACCGGTACGTACGCATACCCACACTGCTGTATGGGTTCTACAACATTTAATAAGTGTTAAATACGTGATCCTGGTTATCCTGAAACCTGCTCTTTAAAATTATATTATTAGGAAACGCAAAACTTAAAAAGTAAGTAGCAATATATACTTACGTTGTTTTTAATACACTTTGAAATGGGGGAAGAGTTCATCAATTTAGTAAAAAAGTTATACGTATTGTTCAAGGTGTGTTGAATAATTTTCATATACGATATCCTGCTACTTCAAATTGCATGACAATGCTGCCGATTCTATTGTACACTCACTAAACTATAACCTGACTTAATTTCGTCATATGAAATCTACCTTGTCTTCTTCGTAACAAGGTCTATTTGTTACTGGCATCTATTTCTCAGCGCGACTAAATTTCACTAAAACTTGTCAACGTATACTCAATTTTATTTCCATGCAGCGAGAGTCCCCATTTATTCAAATGCCGTATAATTGCTACGCAGCGATAGTCCCCAATTATTCAAATGCCGTATAAAAACTTGTTCAAAACGAACTAAGATGACGTTATTTTAATCGACACCTATGAAGAGGCTTACTAAAAACACAGAGCAAAAGAGATGGCATTCAACGGAAAGCGGCTCTCGCTACGTGGTATTAAAGTTTATTTAAGCGTGTCAGACTTTAGTCGACAAATAAATTGCTTATTTCGATAGCGACATATGTTACCTACTTGTTTAAATTTGAATTAAGACCTTGTTTGACGAAAATTTAGTCAATTTAGTTAAGAGAGTGATGTAACAGAATCGGCACCAGTTTCATTATTTCATGTCATGTAAAAAAACAGATTTTCCCACAAATGTGCGAAACGCATAACCAACTGAAATACTTTAATAAAATTTACAGAACGTTAATCCAAACGAGTTCGTGGGACCTGGGTCCGCCCGCCGCACAACCGCAGCGGCCGAGTGCAACGGTGACCAATCCCACTCGCACCGCATCGTGCGACACACACGACGAGCCCTGCTGGTCCACAGATCCCTCGGACGATGATGACGAGGAACCTGAGCATCCGCCGGTATGTAACACTACTGCAGAGAACAATCCTGTGTAAAGAACCAATAGTGGGGAGGTGCTCTATGTATGTAGGATCTTGGGATCTTGGTTGACTAAGTATTTTACTGTAGTATCTATCTCCATTATAAACATATTATGTATTGATATACTTTAGTATTATTTGAAAATAACGAAATCCTGTTGGTTGTTTAGACACACATCCTCTTCGCTCCGCTATGGTGGATACCGGCGCTACTGCTGGAATGTGTACGTTGAAGTTTGTGCTTTACGTGTTGAAGAACCGAAAGGAATCTTAGTCAATCAACGTTCCCAAGTCAAGCAATCCAATCCAAAGTTATCGTGTCTTAATTCTGTTGAAAGTATTTAACATACCTACGTCATAACGAAGTTTTAACTTAATAGGAATACAAATTATTTTGGAGATAATTATTTATTAATATGTTGGTATTAAAAGTTGTAGTTGTCAAACTATTTTACTTATTACTAGTTATGGGTCAGTTATGTCCATAGCTAACGTGTACTAACAAAGGACTCGTAATATAACGCTTACTGACGGGGTAGCTGTACTAAAATGTGGGTAATTAAAATTAATGCCAACTAATTTTGGGTTTTGCAGTGTTGAAAGAAGTGATACGCACTCTTTATGTAAGTGTAAAGTGTATTTTTAAAGGAATGCGGGCTAAATAGTCACGGGTAGCGCATGACAACGCTGGCAACTCCATGCACATGATGCTTCCCGATAACATTCAATACTATATCGAGCATAGAGATTACCTACATTGGTCCAAACGGTGGCAGATAATACGCATCGCTAGAGAATTTGCAGTATCTGATTATTAGAATTAGATGTGTAAATTATGTAAATAGGTACTACAAATTCTCGACATAAACTATATATCCTAACGTCCTACCCTAGTCCAATAGGTTTCACGCCCTCACAGCATAATTAATTATGTTAGCCATCATCGCTTTTAGTTCCTTTTAAATAATTTAGCGACACTAGCACAGAGAAGTTATTAATTTAGTTCTGCACGGTCCACGTGGCACCTCACTATATACCGACTACTAATATCGAGGTGTAGGTCAGGCCCTGTACTGACGCCATTTTGTGGTGCGTCGTGCTGACTAAATGGCCGCCATGCTCTAAGTTGTGTTGTTCTACAGGTGACGGAGGCCGTCGGTCTCAACGGTACCATACACAGAATGGTACAGTTCTTTTCTGTGTCGGGCTCCGCACAAGCCACATCCACGTTTTACGTGTCACAATACTGAATAATAAAACGTTTACGAGCATAGAGCCAAGTAGAGGCTTTGTACATAATGAAAAGAGACTGAGTTTATATCCAAAGCTTAAAAGTACCTACCTATCTAACCAAAGAGAACGTGGATATTTCGGTTGTATTTGCTGAACATTAAACTATCGTGTAAGTCATGTTTTGTTTGTTATGTCACTCATTGTCAGTGTGCTTATTGGTTTTTATGTTCGATATGCGCTTGCTTCGAATCAGTGTTATACATCGATATTGACGAATATTATTTATCTATATTTACATTTGTATTACAGTACCATAAGACATTTAGCGGCACCACCTCTATATTATACAATATCTACTTCTTCATTATCTTCTTCACTATTATATGACACGTTACGTAATATATTTCGGTGGATATACAATATTACATACATTTAGATGGAGACACGATTTTTTCTACGATAACTTCTTATTAATACAGTATATTATTATACGCCTTTGGATATATGATATAATAAATCAAAGACAATAGGTACCTGCTCAGTAAGTCGCCTTTAGACGTTAAACGAAAGATGCGAAGAAATTTGTGTGATTGGACACCGCTCAGCACAGCATCACAGCTTTCATCATTCACAAACCACTGCTTTGGACGTGCAATATAATGGCTTATAATGTTTTTGATTTATGTACTTACTGGAGTGTTACACTATCTGTTATTTTTCAAATATCACCTGAACATCAGTGAGCCGTATTATGAGCGTAAACATGTAAGGTCACTTTTTTCGACCCTAAAATATCATCAATTAAACAGAATTATTTTGAAATACATAGTGATCGTTCGGTTACTGTTGGACTCTAGTTAACGGTGATTAAGACATTGATAAATATAATTCTTCGGTTATTGTTTCTACGCCCATAATTGGAACATTGGCATGTTCAGAATTCCGATATTTTGCACTCGTATCTACTTACTGGACTTCTGGACGTACGTGAAATCATCTTTAGCTGTTATACACTTACTTAATGCTAGGCCCTTGAGTGTTTAATGTAACTATATAAATATTCTTAAAACCTATGTACTTAAAATACATTTATATATGTAATATCTACTAAGTTTAGTTTAACGACTCTGAAAATTGCTACATCTGTCTTCTAAAATTATCTTATATTTCATATTTTATATCGTATAATGATCTCTAATTACTATTAATTACATGTCAGTTACAAATATATTATGGACTGTTTAATATTCTATGAAAACGCTTTACCGATGTGTGCATGGTCTGGTCAAACTTCAAACTTATAGATGGAAGTGCAAAAAAATAACATTTAACTTTATAATGCATGTTTGTATTTTGAGAGTGCAGTTAGATTGCGGCAAATTTACAGCTCTATATGGAGTATTTTATATTATTATGAATTATATGATAGGCTTAAATATTTGGCTTTAATCTGACTGTGCTCAATGTTTGCCCAGTGGTGAAGGGATGCATGACTCGGTTGATGTACAGGATGGATGGTGTGTTTACTATAAGGATACTAATAAGGATACTACAATTTCATTATTATGCTAGAAAGAGAAAAAACAATTCATAATTTTTAAAAGTATTTTTGTACTTCCCGGTAAAGTTGGAAGAGTCCCCGATTAACTTGAGTGAATTGGTCATAAACGGTGTATTAATTAATATACGCTAAATTTTATCTTTGCACAATAACATGAATAACACAATTGATATATTTCTCTAAAATGTTGGTACCTGTGTACCTACTTAGGTATACCTAATTAGGTAACCCAAGTTTTTTTTTTATCGAGACCGCGTATTATGAGTTTCAAATGAGAAGATAACTGTCAAACCGCCATATTGTTTCGCAATTGGGGTCCAACTTCACTAAGAAGCGTAGTTAGAAAAAAAATAACTGGTGCTTTGGTGTAGGGTGTTACATGTAGGTAAATTACCATAGTAATTAATGATAAGGAAATAACTGTGAAGTATTGTGATTTATTGTTAGGTCCGCTTACTAGGACTGTTTATTGCGTTTCTATTATCATTGGTGGCTCCCGGGCTCCTAAATGTTATACAGTTCCCTTTTTTACTACTCATCGCAGTAAAAAGTAAACAGTAAATAGGCATTACAAAGAACCAAGTACTCGGAGAAAGCCCATTTAACGTAATTTAAAAGATTTTAATTACTTTGTAAACATTTAAATGAATATGTTTATACTACAGTCATTTGTACTATTGATTTTAAATCTCAAACATAAAACATTTTTGGAACGAAGTTTCTTATCGCACATTACACTTCCGACACTCGGCGGATGGGGGCTAGGCGGAAAAAAGTGTTAGCGCAACGAAAAATGCTGACCGCGTGTTGATTTATTTTATTTACGCTATTTGTGGATTCTGCGCGATACTACTGTAATTTGATGTTGGTTGTATACTGGTTATCCAGATATTAGTTCGGGCAACTTTCACAGATTTATTTTATATTACAAAATTTAATATATGTATACATAGCGAAATGTACTTCGTTCCAACCGGGTATCCCAAAGACACTTCAAGCGTTTCTTTTCAAATTACGTACCTACCTAATTATGTTTTTGGTGCTGTCAGTACTTTTTCTGACACGTCTTACGTGAAGTCGGCACGGTCGAAGATTTCTTATTTGAAACGCATAGTACAAATTAGTCGTAGATCTTCAAGAAGAAAGAAACATTACATAAAGCCATCACATATTAATATATAATAAGATACAGCAGTACACGCATATACGCATTTAAGATTAGCGTATATTAGTGAGACGACGTGTGAGCGAAATCACTTAGCCAACAATGTATGTTGAGTAATGTTGTGCGTGTTGTGGCGGGTGTCAGGCGGTGGGGTGTGCGCTGGTGGCGCTGTCGGACTACACGGCGGTGGGCCCCAGCGAGGTGTCGCTGCGCGAGGGGCAGCACGCCGAGCTGCTCAAGGTGGGCTGCGCCGGCTGGTGGTACGTGCGCCTCGCCGGTGAGTGACACTCAGTTTATAGCTAATCTACGTCTACCTACTATAAATCTGAATATGGAAAAAAGAAAGCTTTATTAATTTCCATCAACAATATAAATTTCAGTGACTCTGCCTTTGAAAGTATCCAATTTCATATAACAAATTTCAAGAGTTTGCCACCCTGTAGTCAAAGAATTTTAAGATGTTCTTTTCTCAGTATTTAGTAACGTTGAAAAGAAAAATTCACTAAATGTCTTTGTTGATAGAATTGAGACTTTCGTTGGGTGGATATCCTTTCTTTTTCTTTAACCGCCTGCGTCATTTTTTTTTTAATTATTCAAATATGCGTTACGGGGAATAGTTCAAAAATGCATTTTAGTTCAGCTAAATGGAATTATTTACTAATATTACATTTGTTTAAGAATATTATTTGTAACTCAAATTCTTTCCCACGATACATAAGATATTTTACTTTTATATGTAGCCGCGATACACTAAAATTAAAGAAAAGGATTCCTTCTTTGTTCTTCTGTCTGTGTTTCTAACCTGTCGTTATCGACAAATCAGACAGAACCAGAAAAACGCAATGGGTCAAAATGAATATACAATTTTCGTTTACCTTTGTGAAGAAATCAGCAGTGAACACAAATGTATTCTTCGTTATCATAATCATCTTTTCCGATGCAAGAGTTATAGGCCGCCCAAATCTACAAGCTAATCGTCAACATTGGACATGAACTTTTCTCTTTTAAAATTCTGTTTTGGCGACGCTTCAGTCAATATGCCACTACATCTGCTCGAGGACCAGAAGAATCTAAAACTATTCGTCTATTTTCAAATTTACCGTATGTCAACATTACTGTTATTCTTGTCAACCCCTCCAATTAAGCTACCACTGGTTAGTTACATTATCGCCTATTCAACTCAAATACTTAATTCGCTTTTACACCAAAGTAAACATTATTTACAAATTTAATTGCTTAATTGGAGAATTTAACATGAATACTAGAAATATTCGCAAAGTATGTGTACCTACATATTAATTAGCATGAAACTGTAGCCACTGTTGACTTGTGTTCTTTCGCTGTTTCCGATTCATTAATATATATTTTTGTTTACTATATTTGTGCAGTGGCTCAGGGCGAGGGTTGGGCGCCGGCGGCGTACCTGGACCAGCGCAAGACGTCGCGCTCGTCGAGCCGCTCGCACGATCGCCTGCACGACCACTGAGCGACCCGAGTGCGCCTACATAACATACCTGTCTACGTAATGTTACAAAGTTGAGTTTGTTAAATCAGCCCTACGGGGGTTGCCTACACAAATATAGATACCAATTTTTGCGTTGTCCTTATGGATATTATGATCCTTCTAATCATATTCATAATAATCAGATGATATGAATATGATTAGAACCATCCACCATCTAGTTCCGGCAAAAATCTGGTAAAAATTGTATAGACGAAGTGCCTCAGATAATTTTCTTCATATTTGTGTTCCTTTTGAACATTGTGAGAGGTGTTGTTGATTATAAAGTTGTGTTCTAGCACCAGTAGCGGACGCCCCGGACCCCACTTGTTAATATTTGTCAATGTATGTAAATGTTGTTCTAAAAAGCTTTATGTAAATTAGTTTTAGCCATAAACGTGTTGTCGTTACGATTATCCAAAGCTATATATAGTGGCGTAGGACGTTGTTAAGTAGCTGTGACTGGTGTCGTATTATTTCTGTATATAATCTTCGTTTATTTTTTTAACTGTAGTTATTTATTTTGATGCTAGTTGAGCTTTCGGTGTTCATTCGTGTTTATGTCTCAATTTCCCATGACAGACTATATCATATGTTTTCCCCTTGTTTAGGGACTGTCTCATTTAAACCATTTCACATCAGTGGCCAGCCACTTCTAGTTCATAATTGATCGTTTCATATCATTTGTTAATCATATCTGCATAACGTAAAATTTGATCTTTCAATGCATAAGTGAATAATAATGTCAATCAAAGTATATTAATATTGCAAAATTGAATGTCTTACTTTGAGTATTACATGTGTTGCTTAGTCGACGTGAATTGTCTCTACGATCATATATTTATTCATGTAACTTCCAATTAGCATATCATGAAGTTTCACTGCTTTTTGAATTAGGTACGTAATTATTATATTGTTGCCACAGTAACTGTGTCTTGTCGTTGTCTTTTTGCAGTCGTGTACCTATTATTGAAAGTTCTTTTGTATAAAATAAAGTTTATACTTATTGAAAATGATCAAAATTACATTGAATCGGTCCATTTATTTATGTGTTTTATTTAATTCCTTTGAGTTGCTGGCATCCATTCATATTAGAGATGTGCCAGATATCCGTATCCGCGGATATCCGAGGGAAAAAAAAGATCTGTATCCGTATCCGTTACTTTAAGGCGGATCTTAAAGGGATCTTTTACGTTGTTATATTTTATTACGTTTATGAAATTCTAAATTAATTTAGCTAAAATGAAATATTAAATATCTAATTGCTAATATTATTCTCAGCTTCGATCAAATATACCATAGACGTTCGATCCGCGCTCACAAAATGGCACCAACTAAACTATGCTTAAATATAAGTTGTAAGCACAGTTGAGCTACCAGACGCATCGCGCCCGCACTATCGGTGGGAAGTTTCAGGTGTAGTCGAAAATTGCCAAAACTCTGCTTTCGAAATGCAGAAAAGGCATGAAATGTCGTACTTTCGTACCAAACGATAATTTAAAAACTTAAAACTTCGTACTTACCCTATTTAATTTTATGACGAGATCAAACCCTAAATCTTCGTGATAAGTATGTGTATTAAAATACTTATCAGTACAACATGAAACACGTCCTGTTAGAGTCCTCAAAGTCAACTATCGTGTCAAAGTCACATGTATCGGCATCAAAAGAGAAAAAATTTACAATCCATATTCGCGGATCTAGACACTAATAATCCGTATTCGTATCCGTATCCGCGGATATACATTTTTAACGATCCGGCACATCACTAATTCATATACCTAATTATTACACCTTATCATTTATCATGCATGCTTACAAGTTTATATTCTACATATAAGTAGATACTAATAGTTTATTGTAGATTCATGACAAAATTAAACCTTGTCTGTATTGATTATTAAAATACTTAAAGATGGTAAGTATAATGTTCTTCAGTAAGGGAATATTTGTAATAACGGGTGAAGCAAAGTATAACTAAAGGCGATGGAAGCAAATATCCAATTTGCGTCTGGTATCAATTTTAACAATTTAAAGGTTGTTTTCGGCTAAGTAGGTACACCTGCCTACATTACCTTCGGAAAATACAGAAGGTACCTACATTATATGAATGAGAATTGGTTTAAATTACATTAGTCAGTCTGATACCAATTACGTTTCTGTCTGTAGTGACGTTAGCAGGCCACGAGCGCACCGCCTTCTGTGATCCGGTCGTCGGGCGATAGACTGCCATTCTATGTAATTTTTAGGTAGGTCTCCGCAACTACAAACAGCTAAGGGGACGTACCCATACTACGTGACACATTTTTTTAACCGACAGAAAGTTAAAAGCTCTAAACGCTTGCTTGTTGCCACCTGTGAGTTTAAAAAGCGCTAAACGCTGCGCGTCATATTTGAATATCGCTTGAAAACGGACGAATTTCCCTAGAGGATATTGACAGTGACGAAAACCTAAGCCCCCCCGCCCCTGTGACCAAGCGTGGTTTTTTGAAGACCCCCTTCCCCCCCTCAGAACGGGTCCCCCCAAGTATGGGTACGGTCCCTAACGTCTTTATCTGTTGCCTAGTAGCATACAAACAAAATATAATCATACACACTATTAGGTACATTTCCTGAGTCAGGATTCTTGACCAATAGCCTCACCTTACCGGGGCTATCGGTGACGGTAAGGGGAAAGGTAAGCCTGATGTAGGGACATCAGGCTTACCTGTCGTGTCACGGTGTGAACAGGTTTTCTAATCTAGATCCAAAAAATACTCGAATGAGATTTAATTCGATTGCATTGTTATATTCACGCATAAAGTTTTCGCTCTGACTAAATGACTGACGAAAAAACATCTGACGTTGCTAGCTCTCAACGCAGCGCGCACCTTTTAAGTTCATAAGTGCTGTCGGCGGCTTTTCACTGTGTCGCTGTCGCGTACTCGCCCAACTGTGTTTGGGTAGTAAATAAGTTCCATATTGTATTGCTATCTTTAAACAAGCGCGCCGCACGGAGCGTACCTTTGCCGCGCGTTGCCTCTTTCAGCATTGTCGCATTGTGTCTCGGTGTGAATTGGTCCTTAGACAAAAGTACGTAGCAGCAATACCCACTATAGTCCGTCTACGATTTTTCTAAAAGGAATAGCGAGTTTTCTAGGGGTTTCTAAGTCCCGCATAAAATATGTTTAATCAAGTAATTACTGTTTGTGTAAAGAATCTCGACCATTAAGTCTAGTTACACCCACAATAAAGCAGGCGCCGTCGCAGCCTAAGATATTGAGGATTGGATTGAGGAGGGCATATTAATAGCTGTTAGGCCGGATATTGAACATCCGGCCTACGTTGAAGCCAGGCTCCGAATATCCGGCTGAACATTTTAACGATTGCCTTTCTTTCGTGTAAGAAGCAATGCCATACGATACTGCTATAAAAAAACAGCCTAGTGGTCGAACGAAACGAAACATGCGAATCAGCCCTTTTTATAGATATTTGAGGTGTTGATTGGAACAGGTGGATTTTATTTGCCTGCGAATTGACCGTTTTAGAAAAAGTAGGTGGCGATTAGCATGCATGAAGGCATCGTCAAAAGTTAAATTAAAAAGTCTTTTCAACTCTATAAGTCAGTCTAACAGCAGTAATTCTTCAACGCCTTCAAAAAAGTAGTGATGAGGGGACGGAGTTAAATGTATCTCGCCAAGCTTACGACACGTTCTGCCATTGATTAATGAGGTAGCAAATGAGAACTACAGTAATCAGTCTCACGATCAAGAAAGACATTTTTTTTCTAATCGTGATAGTCACACCTGTATCCCTGAAGGGTTAAACATAGCAAGTCATAGTAAGCACCCACATTTTGCCAATTATAATTAAGTCTCACTTACGTGATATGGCCGCAACCGGGCACTTTGACCGGCACGAATCGATTAAGCCCTACTGCTAAAAACATTAAAATCTATATAGAAATTAAAGTCGGTAACAAACAATAGCTTCATCGGGACCGACGAATCATCTTATCCAAGGCATAGCAATGAAGAGGTTGTGAATTCAAACTCTGTACCTACTCTGCCGAAGTGAAGCTGTTTGTATTTATTATAGATGGGGTGAAGTAGGTAACAACCAGTGGCGTAACGATAGGGCGGAATAACGGCCAAATACGAGTCAGACTCGGACACATTCGATGCCACGGGCCTCGGTGGTATAGTTACGCCACTGGTAACAACGTAAGTAACACTCACATTTAATTAGTCTTAAAGTTTAAGCACCTGTGTCCTAATAAAATTTCGAAGGATATTAAAGTGCAAAAATATTATAAACGGCTGTGAAATATCCGGTGATGAATTTTATAAAAATTTTAACTACTTCCCACATACAATTTTATTCCTAAATATATGTACCTCACTTGATTGTAATTTAATAAAATGTCTACTTATTATAATCAATATTTGGTTTCCTATTAAGTACCTACCTACCTACTAACGTATTCTATATTTACCTAAATGTACCCGGAGGTGGTGCCCGCGCCTTTCCGGATGTCTTAATAAAAGATCCCAGATTCCCAGATCCCTACGGCACCTCTTTAGATGTACTACTATAAATAAATACTAAACCTTGATAAATATTTCAATTAAAAATTATGATTCAAATTATTTTCATTAAATAGATTAAACATAGAAAAAATCGCTACAAAGGAAATCACATCAGTTTTAAAACAAGATCCTGGGTACCTAGTATATCTTCATACCTGAGTATAAATTATTCAAGTATATTATACTTCGGTAGGTATTATAATTATAATAATTAGCTGTACTGCACTGTATAGAAGTAGTCGATGTAGCGAGCGCAAATATAGCAGAGTTGAGATACATCATTAATATCGATCATATCCAATTTATTTTTATTAGATACATTGAATGTAACGGAGGTCGAGAAATAATGGTACCAACTCCATAATTAGGTAATCATACCAAATACTATAAAAGGAACAAGGACTTCCTGTCAATATATTTTGCCCTCCAGAATCGTGGTCCCCGATGGCGATGACCACTGGTGAGTCGGGTAATTTAGTTTTGAAGGAACTCAAAGTCGGTATATACTAATACTAATACTAATACTACTACTACTACTATACCAGTAGGTACTTTACAGGAATACTTCTGTATATACATATACTGGCATGTTTGGATTTTTTATTATTAACTATCTATAGCAATAAACAGAGGAAAAAAAAATTGGTTGCCTGTAAAGTCGGTATACGGGCGAAAGTTTTACGTGACAACGACTTTGAGTGGTAAAATAATAACCATGCCCGAGTGGAAGGGACGCGTGCCTCTCACTCGCTCTCATTGTGAGCGCATAACGTGAGCGGAGCGTAACGCAGTTTCTTGAAGTGTCACCCGGCAAACCAATTTATAAGACGTTGTCACGTCAAAATGTAGTAATTAGTGACAATCGATTGATAAACAATTTTTAATAGGCTAATATTCACCAAGGTCCTGAAGATTTCGAAACTGAAAAGCTTAAAGAAACTATTGGGAATTGTGTGTATATATAAAGAAAGATGGGACATGCAACATAATATAAATGTAATAGGATTGTACCTGTATACCTACCTATTCTCGGCTAATATAAAGAACTATTCAATGTTTATATGCATATATGTAAGATGATCAAAAGTTATGGCAAGATGAATTACCATAGCTATCAACATCAATTTTAACAAAACTATAGCAACATTTGTGGCTTAAAGGGTATTAACAATTTTTATGGTATTAAACATGTATGTATGATTTTAGCCTTTCTTCGAGCTTATTATCTTGAACTGTGAAAAACTGTTAATGAAAATAAATTTGTCGAATTAACCTGAATTTCATTCATTAATCATATATTTATACTGTAGCTAGTTGGTAAATATTTAACGTTAATATAAAAAAAAATTGCAGCAATAATATTAATCAAAATGACAACAAAAAAATACTTATTGATGTCCACAACTATTGAACAACACATTAAATGATAAAGTTATTATGTAAATTTGATAACAACTTTATCACCCAGCACAAGTAAATTAGTCAAACTACTAATCCAATTATTTCAGTCCACTGTATTTGTTCAAGAAAAATATTCTCTAAAATAGACAAGTTTTATAGCTACAGTAATTAAACAAATAACAGTTTGAAAAAAAAATTGCAATATGGAAATATGATTTGTACAAAATATTTACTTTTAAGTCTAAGTTACTGGGCTGCTTTTTCCCTGCTAAAGATTCTACTTTTGAATATGTTGTCAATCTTGCTGAAGACTTGTTCTGCAGAACTTGCAGCATCTACCCTCCAGTGGAGCCCTTTCCTCATGTAGTAATCAACAAGCGGTACAGTTTGAGCATGATATGTGGCAAGACGTTTCTTTAGAGCATCAACATTGTCATCAGATCGTTTCATCAGAGGTTCTCCAGTTATGTCATCTGTCATGGCCTTCTTAGGAGGATGGAACTCTTCATGATAACTACGTCCACTTGATGGATGAATCAATCTCCCTGTTATTCTTCGTACTAGCAAGCTATCTGCAATGCCAAATTCAATAACTGCATCGAGTGATGTTTTTCTTTTAGCCAGCAAATCGTCCAACTGTAATAAAGACCATAACGTACATTTGTTAATTAACCTTATTAGTAATGTACATCACACATCATATATTTAAATAAAAAGCCTCAAAATAAATGTGAGCCTATATATTACAATCTACTTAATTATTACAATATCAGTAACATATTTAGTTAATTACTTCAGTCTACACATAATCTTATTAAAAATCCCTTGTGAGCCTTGTGAGATAAGCAATCATACAGTACATAATTATTACATATAACTTACCTTCTCAGCTTGGACAACAGTTCTTGGAAAGCCATCCAAAAGAAAACCATTCTTACAATCAGGTTGATCAAGATTTTTGTCAATCATATCTACAACCATTTCATCAGATACTAGCTTGCCCTCATCCATGACCTTCTTAACCCTGCACCCAAGCTCTGAACCTGATGCTACCTCTCCTCGTAGCATGTCGCCAGTCGACAAGTGACATACGCAATATTTTTCTTTAAGAAGTGGAGCCTATAAACAAAATAGTAAGTACTGCATCAGAAAAAACATGAACATTAAAATTATGTAATATGTCACATTCTTAAACAAAACTAATAAAATAATTAAAAATGTTTAATTAATTCTATAATATTAAACCTAATATCGTAAGTCATACAAATAATGTTAAAGGTCAAAGATCAAAAGGTCTTACCTGAGTACCCTTCCCAGATCCTGGGGGACCAAGGAGTACCGCCCTGATACCAATGGGGTCATCTTGGGGCCGAGGCTTAACTACAGTAGCTGCTGGGGCCATTTCGTTAGGATCAAACACCTGGGCAGTTTAGCTATAACAAACAAGTATATTTATGCACTAAATCTCGAATGTAAATGTTTGCCCGTACTAAAAGTGTCACGTGCACTACCTATTATCTAAATTAGTCCACCTCCAATCAAATTAAAACGATAAAACATAAAGAAATTCTCGGACTCTCGGCTTTGGCACCCATGTGGTGACGTAGGTCATAGATGTCAACGGTGGATGTGGAATTGTGGATGATACATAATGGATGTCACTGTCACACAGTTTTTGTTTTTTGGGCTGCTGTTTTAAACGCCGATACTGTTAAAAAGATCGAACAAAAAGAATTTTGATCGAACAATAACAAACAGTTAACGAACAATTGAAATAGCGAAAGAAAATGTAAAAAAAGGACCTCTTCCCGCCAACTAGAGGGTAATTTTTTATTTTATTAAAAAAACTAAGATCGAACAAAAAAAATTGTTGATCTAACAATGACGAACAGTTAAATAGCAAAAAAAAAAGTAAAAAAACGACTTCTCCCGCCAACTTATGAGAGCAACATTTCAGTCATTTTCAGTAGATATGCCAACTCGGTAAAAACACGACTCCAGTTAGCTCGAGTTGAAATTCTCGTAACTCGAATTGAACTCGAGTTATACAACTCGAGTTCGCTGGATGATGCTGAGTAAATAATTTGTGACATGACTTTTTTAAACTATATTTTTCTTCCGTCTTTATTCTTCGTATTTTTCTAGTAGATACTCTTTGTTTACTTCGTTATTTTTGGCTTCGATCGATGCATTGCAATAGGAACAACTATAGAATTGATAATAAAATATTGTTTAACTTATTATCAAAATATAGGAGGGCTCACATTGATAAAAAATATATTGAACAAGTATTTTTTGAAAATATAAAAGACTTCGATGCGCATAAACCATGACAAAATGTATACTAATATTATGAAGCTGAAGAGTTTGTTTGTTTGGTTGAACATGCTAATCTCAGGAACTACTGGTTCGAATTGAAAAATTCAGACAAATATTTGAGTGATGAGCACAATTACTTGTTTTATGTCATGGTGTTATTTATCTTTAATGTTTATGTATTTAGTTTTTTGATGACAAAAAAACTACCTATGTAAGTATGTTTATCAGCAGTCTAGTTACCATAGTACAAGCTCTGCGTAGTTTCAAGTTTGGGATCAGACGGCCGTGTGAGAGGCGTCTCAAGTTACGATTATTAAAAAAAATAATCTGTATCGTTTATTCATCGTTTATTGTACCAACGTTAGAGGAAGAATATTTTATTTAAATTTAAATGGGACCAACTGTGATTAAAACAAATTCATTAAAAAAAAAGAATGATTGAAATCGTTTAACAATGAAACACGGAGATTGAGAATATTCTCTTTTTTGAAGTCGTTTGAAAAACTATGCTCATGAAACGAAAGATAATCTCTTGTAACTTCATTTGTGTATAGCAATCCCTTTGGGCTTGATATACACAGTTATATATCAAGCCCAAATATTATACCGAGTACGGGAAAAACCAACTTAAGTTAAATCGATTTACTCGCAACTCGAGCTAGTAACTCGAGTTGACCACTCACAAATTTCAGTTTTATTGTCATTTCATTTGTATTTTATGTGTGTAAGTGTCTAGTGTATTGTAACAGTTGTAACCTCAAAATGTGTCGGCGTTAAATAAAAAGACTAATATTGACTGTTTTCTACTGATATTTGTAATTTTATTAATCATGGATTCAACCACTGTATGGTATGTGAACAGCATTATAACCTTTCATTTAATTATATTCAGAATTGAAATAGCTATCTTTGTTATTTATAGTTACTGGAAGCGATTATGGCGTTGGATTACCTCTGAAAGTTTGACCAAAGATGAATTAGCTTCAATATTAGGAAAGAAAGATGTCATAGACGGGCTAAATCACGGACTAGCCAGTTATAAGCCACACAAGTCTGCAAGCTTTTCGCAACTTCAATCTAAGCATGCTGATCAAACCAAACTGTTAGTTGTTGTGCAAACAATACAAAACTATATCGTAAGTATAAACATAGAATCAGTGAACAATACAGAGATCACCAATGTGGAAACCGTCAGAACTTATATTATTAAGAATAACATGACATATTTATTTATAGAATGTGGATTGTTTTCAAATATGGGAGATCATAAAAAACTACTTATGTGATATATCCTATGGTACGCCAGCAAATGCTCTAAAGAATGTAGCCTTTGTGGATACTAGACCTGTGTTCTTGCTGCCGAATGTATGGACCTTTTACTATTCTGAAAGATTGTTCTTACTAAAACTACTACAATACATCATTCATTTCAAGAATGATCCTAATCATAAACATCAAGAGCAGTTCAAGAAAATTATAGATAATATAGGAATCTCAAACCTAAAAACCTCACTATTATCACAATTTGATAAATTATTAAATACTCCTCCTCCTTCAAGAAAGATACAAAATGATTTTTCTAATGAAAATATTCGGCAAGATTGGGCAGATCATAATTTGAGAGAACAACTGGGAATTCTACAGATTCTCCTACTTATAGCTAATCAGGAAATGTTTTCTGATGTTGAGTTCAAAAAGCTATTCTTATTATTTAGAAAACATGGATTTGGTAAAAATCAAGGTTACAGTGAGCTTTTGGAGGAAAGACATAGAGATGGATGCATGAGAATCATGTACATGGAAGTGTGTATTTTCATGGTGATTGCAGATAGTAATAAAATGTAAGTAAAAAACTAATTGTAAAATTTTCGACTCAAAAGACTATTATTATAACATGTCATTATGTCACGGTAACATCTCAAAGAAAAAGATTTGCATTTAATTTTAATTGAATAGGCCACTGTCATCATTGTTAAACTGCTGTTTGATATTTGTGGAAACAATATTACGGAGAATTCTTTGTTGAAGATTATATGTGTGACCGTAGCAGCTCAAACCGTATTGGATATACGTTTCAGCGGGGGGTTTTACAACATTATATTGATCTTACATGAAATGCGTTTTTCTAGTATAGTTATACTTGTCTAAGTTTATCACAAACATATTCAATATGGTGACTCCAGTTCAATTTGCTATCGAAAACGGCACACGTAAGCAGCTATGACTATGGGCAATTATATTGTTATATGGGGAATGTTTAAGATATGGAGATTTAATATGTAGTAGTTGTGTCTTGTCTGCATTTATGTTAAGTAAGAGTCGTGACACCATCTTAAGAGTATATTGAAGTTGGATTGGAGGGTCCTTGTCTGCAGCGACTAAACATGTGTCTTCAGCAAACTGATAGCATGTGCAGTGTTTTATGTAGTTCATCATGTCATTGACATAAGAAAGAAACTGAAGAGGACCAAGTACTGATCCTTGCGCTGTTCCCGTAATAAGTAATGGCTTTGTAATCACTGTACGTATTGTTTATCTTAACTGTGGATTTACAGTTGTGCAGGTAATTTTAATGGTCCATGTATTCCAGTGCTTTCTAATCATTTTATCGGTTCTTTGTGGTCTAAAGTATTGAATGCACGTGAGAAGTCAATAAACAAAACCAGAACATGTTTTCTATCATCAAGGTATGTATTCACTTCATCAGTGAATTTCGATAAGAGTTCTGTGGTACTTTTCCCTGGTTGAAAACCATACTGGTTCTTGGTAATGACTTTGTGTGCTTTGTAATATTGGTGTATTTCTCTTTCTCTACTAATGTTTTTTTAAGACAGTAAGTAAGACAGTAGCATTCCATTTCAGCTACGTGCAGACATCTCTCATTCATTCCCTTTGTGGGCCAACTTACAGATCCATACAAGATAGGGTAGGGTTTATTCATCATCTTAACTGTCTTGAATGTTTCAAATTAGTGTTACATGTATAGCACTTTTTTTTTTTACATAAAATAAAAAATGTTTTTATTAGTATACTTATGCAGTTATTTTAGTTAAGACTGGCTGACCTGACTGACATTGTCCTGTAAAAATTTCAATACAAGTGCCCAAATATCTCAAGTTTATGGGGAACTTTTCCAATTTTTCATTACCCAAAAAACCTATTTGGACTATTACCAACATTTAAAAGAGATAATTAACCCAACATGTCCGTCCACTCTAAATGATTCACTTACCAATGAACAGCATTTCATTTATATAGATAGATGTGAGAATACGTAATACAATCTTCTTATAATTATCGTCATACAAGGAGTGTCTAACATAAAATAATACATAGTATTAATTTACTCTCTCAATTCAGTACTGGGTATGCACCTTGTTATAGTGTGGTTTATTGTTTAATTTTTACAACTTTTAAAAATAAATATAAATCTTATCTAGTAATAAATATATTTTTGTAGTAAAAACTTGTCATCATGGATAGACAACACAAAGGATGCTGTAGAGACTGAACTCACGAAACTTCACATGAGTGCTGAGCACAGTGCTTTGCTCATTACATGGATGATGCTGACTCTACAGGTGAAATATATTAAATACATTTTAAATTATACTACAAAACTCTCAAGAATATTTAAAAAGTAACTCAGTTAAGGACACATTCACATGATGTTGCTGATTTGAGATCAGTAATTTAGCAGAAAAATATGTAAAAAAAATAAACACTCCTATCATAACATTAGTCTAAGGCTCTAAGCTAACATGAAAAAATAAATTTTCATTGAGTCACTCGAAATGAGTTAAATGTTATTTTTAAATACAAATAGGAGGCCATTCGTTAAATAATATATTTTTTTATTTTTAACCAGGTGTGTTCAAATTATAGAAACATTATGTATTGAATTAAAATCAAAGGAAAATGTTGTGTGTGACGTCAGGTATTAAAATTAAACATTGTTGTTTTTGTTTACTAGCTTTAAGAGCCTTATATAAAAGACAGTAAATTAGCTGACAAATAGTTGATGTAGCTTGAGAAAAAATTGTATCTTGAACTGTTTTTTCTACTTTTCCTATTGTAGGTGCACATTCCTAAACAACATATATTATTATGAATTATCATGTCAAATTGAATGATTTTGTTTTTTTTAATTTTTTTATCAGATATTTTCAGAAAAATATAGATTTTCCATCAACATCCTTAGTATTAAGTACCCATAGTCTCATTCATGTCAGCTCTCCTCTTACGAAATATTAGTTATATCAATTCAATTTGTCAGTTTCAAAATAAGATTTCCATATTAAAAATCACGAATTTTCCTAAAATTGTTAGCATTTATCGTTATTACACATACACGGGGTCATACGACCATAAAATATGACCACACGCGTCTGTAACACTCTGTATATTGTATGTTAGGCTCTATCACAAAGAAATTAATTGTTACATATTTTGCTAATTTGAATCAGCCAAAGTTGTCAATGCATCCTTAGGCAAACATTAAACATTCAAGAACAAGATCTTCGAATTTATATAAGACAATTACATTATTTTAAGCAATAAAAAAATTTATTACAGAGTGCACAACATGTAAAATTATTTGAAAGTCAATATCAACATTATGGTGCTACAGCATTAAGAATGCAAGTCTTTGAATTTCTACAACAAATGCTCAACAGTTCCGTTTTTTCTGTAAGTAAAAGTTTTTCATATAAAAAGATGCTTTAAAACATGAATACACAACCTTTCTAGGTATAGTGTACACTAGTAGTACAGTAGATTGTCCTGCACTATATAGCAGGGCTCACCAATTAATTTCATTTAGGGTCTGTTTTTTTTTTTAATAATATAGCCGTCGCGGTCCATTTCTACTTTTCAACAGAAGAGTTCTAAGCCATCTCTCTACCCAACTTAATCACAGAACATTAAGTTTCTATTAGATATTGTACCGTTTACCAAGTATTTCTAAGGTCGGACCGCGGTCTGGATCCCGACCGCGGTCTGCCATTTCATAACCCCTGCTATATAACTTCTTGTTAAAAGCTTAAGCAGAAGTCAGATAAGATTTTGTGAATGAATAACATTCCTAAATACATCATTTTGTCATGACGATGTAGGAAAACGAGGAAGAAAGATTCCGAAGACTTGTCTTGAAAGTACAGTTAAGCAGATTGGAAAAGTGATTTTATTTATGCTAAGAGAATAATAAAATTGGATTTGTTTCACATTCAAATTATACGTTATGACCCTTCATTATCGCCTCAGTGGTTGGATATTTAATCTAATAGATGTTTTCTTCCAGGACAAATCTAAATGTTCCTTAATTGCCCAAGAGCGAATATTTCGCCTACTAAACCAGCTTTGCGATAAGTTTGATGGCGATGCAACTATAAGCCATCAACCAGGAATCATGCAGCTTTGTTCTGATTTGCTTGCTTCGCCTGAGATAAGCGCCCAGTTCTGGAAACTTCATCAGGGAGATGAGAACATTGGTATAGTGTCATTATGGAACACTGGCCTGGAGTATTTCCCATTTAACTTTAGTGCGCTATCTATTTTGGCGGCTGGTTTGGCGGAGAGTGGAAAGACTAGTGTTCGAAATGTAAGTATTTTTATGAAAGATGGTTTTATGTTTGACCCGTATATTACCTGATTTCAAGTGATGATATAATCTGCGGTAGAATGCACTTGTCTAAGCTTCACGACTGACTTGTTCTGACTGACTCCTACTCCTGACAATTTAAAAATACCTAAAATTGGTTTAATTGAAATAAATAATTTTGAGTTGATTTGATAAGACTAGACAAAACCTTTTCACTCGCAACAAACCTTAGTTTAAGGTATCGCGAAATAGATTAGACTAGATATTTTTAGTTATGAACTATCCCTGGAAATGTATCAATTAAATGCATTTAGACTGAATTTATTACTACTATCACTTTTACCACGATTTAATACTTATTTAATTTAATAACAAATTAAAAAAAAAAAAAGAATTAAATTCAAAGAAATAAACTTACTTTTATTATTCTTTACTAGCTTTTGCCCGAGGCTTCGCTCGCTTAAAAGTATTTTTATGTCTTTCGCTGTATCCCTGGCATGTACGCAAAATATCCTGATGATCAGGTGAATAGTACGGCAGCGCATAAAATACAAAACAAACATATATTGATTTTTATATGCACTTTTCAAGATTCGTTAACTGTTTATACCATCAAAATCGAATCATAAACGTTTCAAATCAAAGTATGTCTGCAGTACAGGAAATTTATTGCAGAATCAAAAGTGTTTATTACTTAATTATTATTATTACTGTCTTAATTATGCTAGAAATAATAGTGTTTATATAAATATATGCATGTTATGAAACGAGGCGACCACGTGGATACTGCACAGTGGCCGCAAGGAAACTGCCACGTCCTTCTTTGCACCACCCAAAGGTTGACTGGTAGATAATGCCGCTTGGCATTAAGTCCGCCTCATGTAATTTAAAATGCAGAAAGTATTAAATAAAAAAGAAAAAAACTTTCGCCGCGTCAACCGAGGCCTTAGTCCGTATTTATGTAAATATTACGTGCAAAAGTTTAAACCAAAACCAAATTAGTATTAATTTATTTTGCAGCTTTTAGCCGAACTTAAAAGCTTGCCGGTATACACAGAAATATACAACCCGAATGCTGTGCCAATAATGTCACTGCAGGCAGATGATGCAATTATCGGCAGAGAGTATTATCCTCTCGGAGACCCTTCCTATCGCATCGAAGTGGGTTCCAAAGCGACCATCATGGAACGTAAAGAAGGCACCATGATACACTTCCGAACTCCTTATTGTTACTGGACAATATTCAATACCGAAATCGAGAAAGCTTTGGATAGAAAATTGCATCATCAACATGATATCAACGTAACTTTAGAAAGGATTTATGACGGAACAAAAGTATTAAAGGGTATTTTAAAGGCCCTGGTGCATGACAGAGAAGTACCTAAGAGTATGGTAGGGCCCAGTGAAGGAGTTTTTGATTTACTAGTAAGATTTATGAGAACTGATACGCCACCATTACCATTGCTTGTCGAATGCATCGGTGTATGTACTGCTCTAGTACCTATGTTTCCTAAAGAAATTCATTTGAGGTAAGTTCTTTAAGTACAACTGTATGTTATACAACCAAGGTGAAAACCAGCTGATTAGCGGTTAGGGGACATCTATAAATTACGTCACACGAATTTCATGATTTTTCTACCTTCCCCCCCCACCCTTGTCGCAGGTGGTCATATTTGTGGGAATGTGACATCACATATTTTGCAATTTTACACCCAGAACTGAATAAATGGAAAAACATTTATTTTCTAGACTGACAAACACAGGACTACTGCCCCGCATAATAAATCAGAAGTTGTCTCATATAGAGTACGCAAACGGTACATCATTCGATTCAGCAGCTGTCGGCTCGTATCTAGTCACTATTGAACAACCGAACGGCACCTACAAGTTTTTGGGAGCTTATATAGATATGCTTTGTGCCTTCCATGAGGTATGTTACCAGACTTCTATAGGTGTCAAGTTATTTAATTTATTAGTGTGCCAAACCGAAATTCACAGTAGTACTTATTGCTTGCTAATGTCTGTTTTTGGGTCTATTTGTAATAATAACATTAATTACGAAGTGTAACAAAGATTGATTGGTGGTTCAATGTTGTTGTTTAAAGGAATATTTATTCCTTTTCTGTAAACGGACAACCTTACCTTACTATTACATTATAACATGCATTTAATATTTTTATTTATTTAATCTCTATTAGATCAGATATTATTATTACTATAAAGGATCCTTTCAAAACTATGGTGTTAATCAAAATGAGTATTAAAATTCTTAAGCGTCCCTTTTCATTTAATACTAGGTTAATAATGTTTATAAGTGATATTCTTGCCTGAAATATGTCCACCCACATGTCTTTATTAAATTGTATACTATTTTGAAAGATTTCAGACGACGATCGTATCACAACGGATATTATTCTACCTGGTTTAATACTCATCCTCCGTGAAGTGTTCCCGAACGTATACGGATGGCGTTACAGCAACACTCGCGAGCGACGCAACATGATACAGCGTTGCGCGCAGTTCTTGACACTCGTGTTGCAGGACGTGAAGCGAGCCAGCCCTACGAACAAATTATTGAAACAAACTTGCGTGTATAGTCTGTTGCATACTGAGAACGCACTGGAATTGTTGAAACTTATCTCCATTGGTATGTACAAATACACCTAGTTTGATTGACCTCGAAATATATGATTAAATTAACAGAAATTAACATGATGATTTGGGTGTGTGCAAGTCTTTGAACTGGCTGACGTTTCGAACAGGTTAAACTGGCCACGATCATGACTGTAAAAATAAAAATTGACTAGGTATATAAAACAGTAAATTATCCTAAAATTATGGGAAATAGAAAACAGTTTGAGCTTAAATCTTTACTGCATTTGCAATAATACAAATATTAGGTCCATATGTTAACCATCAATACAAATAAATAAAATTGAACTGTCTGTTTGTAATGTCAAAATAATAGTTTCTTTTAAGCTCATACAATTATTTGCACGATACCTATGCCTAAAAATCAGTATTTATATTTTTTATGTCTGTCTGTTTGTTTCGGCTAATCTCCGGAACGAGTGGACTGATTACCACGAGACTTTCACTGGCAGATAGCTGGTGTTATAAGGAGTAACTTAGGCTACTTTTATTTTGGAAATAGAATTAGGGTTCAGTGCAAAATATATAAATATGTACACGCGAGCGAAGCCGCGCGGGAACTGCTAGTAATAATATAAAGGGCTGGAAATCTCAGAATAAAACTTAAACTTATTTAGAACTAGCAGCGCCCAGCGGTTTCACCCGCGTAAGTCCCGATCCCGTGGGAATATCGGGATAAAAAGTAGCCTATGCGTTAATCCAGGTCTCCAGCTATCTACATACCAAGTTCATCGCAATCGCTTCAGTGGTTTTTACGTGAAAGAGTAACAAACATCCATCCATCCATCCATCCATCTATCTAAACTTTCACATTTATAATATTAGTGGGATACGTAGCTAAACGATATATTAAAATAAAGTAATTCGCTTATTTAAGGTAACGAACAACTCGAAAGCGTAATCCGCAATGAATCTAACTGGATATCGGGCACAGGCTCACAATATATATCGACTATACAACGATGTGTGGCCATTGTTATTTTCGCCTTACGCCTCAAAAGTATGGTAACTGACGGAAACGAGATGTCACCGTTGGAGCACCTGATATTCACACAGAATAAACAGAAGGATTCCTTGAAAGTGGTGCCCAAAGTCACCAGTTACATCAATCATGCGTTTAATAAAAGTTTGCCGGTGTTATGCTGTCGATTGTTAAAGAGATTTGCTGATGTAAGTATATTTTTTATCACTAGTATTTTATGTTCAAGTACCAAAATATGTAAAATCCTTACATATTTTACACACACTAATATATTTTTAAAGAGCCTTAAAAGGTAAGTACTGGACATACTGAGTCTATTTTTATTTTATTTTACACCTAAATCACAGAATACATAATAATACAGGTACAGACAGAAGTCCCACTCAGCCAAATCATTTAAATAAATAATGAATCTTGTTCCTATACAATAAAGTAGCAATTCAGGAGCACAGCGCTAATTATCTACAGTTATATATACCTAGAAGTTGCCTCTCTTTCTATTGCATAACTCTTATCTGTTTTGACGACGCCGCGAGATTAGGGTTGTCTTTTCTAAGAACTAATTAATTTGAATATTTAATTATCAGTATGTGTCTATTACTTTATTTATTTTTATATTTTTGTGAACAAATAAACCTAGGCTAGGTACTAATAACTCAATAGTCTAGATACGAAAGTGTGACGTGACGCACCGCGTGAGTGAACATCTAACTAACGTGTAATTCAGTGGGCTGCGCGCGCGGGCCGGGCCGCGCGCGCAGCCCACTGAATTTTGGCACGTTTAGTCGACCGCGCCGTGTATTTGTAACTTTATACCTACACTGCGGAGTGGACCTGGCCTGCCTAAATGTTCAAAGCAGTCTCGAAGACCCTTGTATTGAGTAGAACACTCTCTTTATAACATCACATACAGGCCTGTATCCCCAAAGGGGTAGGCAGAGACGTATTAAACATCCACATTTTGTCAACTTAATTTTGCCCCACTCACGTAATAGGAGGCAAACTTAGTACCGTCAATAGGGCACTATGGGAATTAAAGATGGGAAAAATGGAATTATATTGCAAGGGAAAGGTAAGTAAGAAAGGAAGGGATATAGCTTAAACGGATACGGTCGCATACCTCTAACTCAAACTGACTATTGCTGGGAAGTCCGTGCCCTCTAACAAACTCTCTTAAAACAACATACACACGATACAATTTTACTACTTGATCAGATTCATTCATTCATCATTCATTTGATGTGACGCGATGAAGTCAGGTGGTCCTGACCACCCAAATAACCTTGAATTCGACGATTTGCGTACACACGAAACGATTCGATTGAAAATCTAGTCAAATTGTGCGTGAAATCGGTCCGTGTTTACGGCGTTTTACTGCGTAAAGGTAAAATTACATCTAAACGTATTCATCGAATAACCCTTACGTACTTATTTCTTGAGTACGAGTTACGGTCGAAATAAAATAAATTCTTGTAAGCGATTCACATTTTTTAGCTAAAATTAATGACTTAAATTACTTATTCCAGGGCTTTCAAATGTCTTTATTTGCCTCATTAGATATGACCGCTTACCAAGTACGCGTCATGTTTCTTGACCGCTTACGAGACGAGTTTGAGACGACTGAACTAAAAGTTGCCATATTGGAGTTTGTGGCCACTTGCGTTGGAACACAGCCGGGACTCACTGAAGCTTTCTTTATGATCAATCACGAAAAGGCAAAGGCTGATGCAAAAAAAGAAACAAAGACGGACAAGGTGGAGAAGAAAGCAGATCAAGATGATAGTTTTGAAGGCATTTTAGGATATATGGCTGATTATCTTGGGACTGTTAAGTCGGTAAGTATTTAGTCTTTGTCACCTACTTAATTCTTGGGTCAAGTATTAGTTCCATGCACACCCTTCAGAATCTTCTCAGAAAGTACACTCGAGAGCAGTAAATCCGGGTCACATAAACATACCTAAGAAGCTTCGGAAACTAAGAATACTAGCTTAGTGAATAAATTGTGTTTAATAGACAAATAAATACTCTGCCCATAGAGGATTTTGATTCGTTTGAGAACATAACTCTTGATCAATCTTCAACACTCCAATTTAAAATGGTTCCGGACATATCTTAGTCTTGAAATACGATACCCACGCTCCAGTTTAGGGTTGTTTGCAGGTCTAAATTGTTTTAAATTAGCTTCAGCAAGTCGTCGTCTTACTTCCTTCAAAGCGTCGAAACTGATTTGTAAGTTCAGGTCTTATGAGAAAGCAATTTCGAAGCATCGATCTTCTCGTTCCTGGTCTGCGTAGGTTAGAATTGGTTAACTCGTAATGTTGGAGAATTCGTTCAGGTCCTTGCTGTATCACTCTGACGCCGGTCGTTTTCCAGCATTGTGAGATTCTTAGTGCATTCTTCAGCTTCAATAATGAATATTGAACACTAGGAACGTTGTTTACATACCTTTTTATATGACAGAATAGAAACAAAAGCAAAAACACATGCAGTAAATTCGTAGTTCCATTTACAAAAGTAATTTTTTTTTATTTTGACATTTTTTATGGCATAACCAAGCAGTTATATTACATTTATTTAAAGAATATTCAATTGTCTATCAAAAAATTTATTTCACAAAGCTAGCAATATTAGTTTCCGACATTTTCACCATGTATCTATGACCCAGATTCATTGCTCTCTGATGTACAAATCTGCTTCTTCAAAAGCAGATTTTCTTACCTGTTCTAGTAATAATAATAAGTCTGATGAAACGCTACTAGCTTCTTGACCTTTCGGTAGAAACTATGGCTTAGGTACACATTACACCCAAAATTTATCTTCAGAAGGTAATCAACACATTTATTCCACTAACTTAAAACATGTTCTTTTTTTCTAGGATGCAAAGTTACTTCACAGTCCTTTGTTGTCATGTATCATGGCGTTATTCCACGCCCTGTGGAAAAATAACATGCAAATACTGGTGAAAAAACTACGAGAACATCCAAAATTTTGGGAACACATGACGAGTCCTTTGTTTAGTGAGATCCAACCGGAACTAAGAACATACGCGCAAATATTCAACGTCCTTGGCATCGAACTGTTTGTGTCGAGAGACAAACTGGAGCCAAATTTGAAGGAAATGCTGGAACAATTCTTTGATACTAACAAAAAGCATCTAGATACTTGGATTAATTTCATATTTTCGTTCAAAGGTAGGAGCGATAGTGAAGAAATGGTCGATAAAGTGCCTGTATGGTTGGGTCTTTTAACATCATGGAAAGATTTCATCACAATATTTTGCAAATGCCTGCCTATTAGTTTGAATATTGCCCATAAAGCTAAAATGGTAGCGCCTTGCATGAATGCGTTGCTTACAGAACTGGATGAATTAAAAGATGGCAGATTAGTAGTCATACTGTCTGAGTTATACGTCATAATGCTTGCAAATTGGAAAGAGGACTGCTTTGATAACAGGAAAATGAGTGCCAAGCAGGTAGACACCTTACTTACAAATACAGCCATCGTTTACGAATGTTTACACCCTCGTGCCATCC
Organism: Euplagia quadripunctaria; assembly: GCA_963859945.1. NCBI lineage: Eukaryota > Metazoa > Arthropoda > Insecta > Lepidoptera > Erebidae > Euplagia > Euplagia quadripunctaria. Next base: position 6,706,200 of record OY982561.1, on the reverse strand, counting down.
GTGCCATACTCTCAATATGCACTGTCGCTATAAGCAGCTTAGACTATGAAATAAAAGCTAACAGCGTGACTGCACAGAGTATCATAAGATCTGTTACAAACATCAACAGCTTAGAGCTGGAAAAACTATTAGATGATATCAAAGATGAACCAAAACAAGAGCCAAACGTTAACGGGCATGCACTAAACGAAAACATTCCACCCGTAGTGCTATCTCTAGCTATGTTAGAACAATGTCTAGATTTATACGATGATATGTTCACTGGTTTATCGCAGTGGTTTCAATCAAGCAGATTCATAAACAAACTTTTATGTTGTCTACAAACTTGTCTTCAAACTCGACGACATTATCATACCTCTCTGGCGGCACTTAGATGTTTAACAGCATATTCTCGAGGACCATTTTCAAAAGACTTACTCATGAGCGATATAGACCAGTTTCTATGGTTACAACTACTACCACCTAAGTTCGACGGTAACAGTGCTTGGAAGCCCCAGGAATGGTGGCGTGTTTACGCGTACAGTTTAGATTTTATATCAATGATGGTGATGAAACACGGCCAGTTCTTCGCTAGCGATGCTATTACTTTCGTTGGAGTACATCTAGAACATATGATAGAAGCTGTATTGCTGCCGAGACACGTGTTCAACATAGATGCTCTCAATGTTTGTGCGTCGACGTTAAACTTAGTTGTTCAACTAATCAAGTTTGAGGCAAGGTGGCGCATTCAGAATATTAATTCTTTGACTGGGATTATGGTAAGTAAAATATTAAAATACTAGCAACCCGCCCCGGCTTCGCACGGGTAGCAAAGATATCTTCAACAATCATCACCATATTTCAACCAATTTACACAAAACCTTAAAAAATTACATACCTAAACCTTCCTCTTGAATCGCTCTATCTATTGGTGAAAACCGCATGAAAATCCGTTCAGTAGTATTTGAGTTTATTGCGAACAGACAGACAGACGCGGCGGGGGACTTTGTTTTATAATATGTAGTGATTTTGTTGTTAGCCATACAATCTTGTATGCTAAACCCTGTGGCCATACTCAAACATTAATACCTCACGTTATACAAGAACACTTATCTGGAACCACTATTTGTGTACTATGTACTTATTCCACTGTACCAGTGGAATAAGTGACTAGAATAACATGACTCGCAATCAAAAGGAAAATTAGACTTTTCAATACTTTCACAGCCATTCCACGATAATTTATAACACAAACTTACCCTACTACCATAAAACAGGATAAAACAAATAAAAATAGAAGTAAATAAAAATAAACAAATTAGAGTGAATAAGTTTGTTTGATAACACCTAAATTTATCTGTTTTGTTGTTAACAATACGGTGTATAATCATTCGTTTATTTTCTTAATTCGTTATGTTTAGAGAGTTTCATCGCTGACTGTATAATAAATCTAATGTTTCTGTTTCAGAGAAGCATAAGCGCATGCTTGTATCAATGCGTGACGCTAATGATGCGCTCGCGCCGTTCCGTCGACCACGCGCTACAGCAACACGAAGATACTGTCACTCAGGCGCCCAATGTACTGCACAGGTATAGTACTACCTACCCTGGTTTTATGAGTATTTTATTATAGTAGGTGGAAACAGTTGGCTACTTAAAGTTATTACTACCATTGAATTTTAATAAATCCTCCTATCAAAATGCTCACGTAAATAAATTGCTATGCAATTTATTTATAATAAATCCTTTCACCTATATATTTAATAAATTTTCTTTTATGGTCTTAAATATAATCTATTATGCTCGTTGATCGTTAATTACAGTTGCAAATTATATATTATTCCAACAGGACCTTAGAAATTCTACATATGGCGACGCTCTGTTTGCTGTCGTTCAGCCCTGAACTGTTGTCATTGCTGGCCGACCCAGGCCTGGACCTCGAGCGCTGGCAGCCACTAGTGGAGTTACACTTCGGTGCGCCCAAAATATCGTACGAGCCATTCCCACAGCTGACCTTCGGGACATTAGTTACAGCTATATGTTTACTGACTAGGTCACTTAATCATGTAAGTTGTATAAACTAAATACTGTGCTAGTTATGGATATGCCAAGAACATAATTTCGTTTTTATTTCCAAAACTTCATGGAAACAAGATAGCGAAAAGCGTGCGGTGTACTCCGGGGTACGCCCCTGGAAAAATTTAATGATCTTTTCTCAGTGCAGATTTATTTTAAAAATTAAAATAAGAACTTGCCCCGTACACTCCGCGCCAGTACAATATTTTTATAAAATATAATACATAGTCGCATCGCTAAATCTGGGTATGGTCACAGAATACATAATAGTACAGGTCAGAAGACTCACTCCGCATAATCATTTAAATAAGTAGCGACTCTTGCCATGACACAATAAAGTCGCAATTCAGGTAGCACAGCGCTAATTACCTACAGTTATATTCACCTAGAAGTTGCCTCTCTCTATCGCGTAACTCTTATCTCTTTTAACGGCGTTAGGGTTGGCTTCTTTTAAAGAATATTAAATCTAAATATTTAATTACCGGTAAGTTATGTGCCTATTACATGATAAAAAAAGTCATTTAATTGTATACTTACCGTTGCTTTTGTTATTTTTATTAGCCGAAAAAATATATAAAAATATACTATAATTATTTATAACAAATTGTTTATTTAATAAATAAATAGATTATGATTTTTTCGAAAATCGTAAATAATGCACTAAAATAAAAATCTTTTCTTAAAATCTTATTTAAACAATATAAAAATCGTTTTTAAACAATAAAAAAAAATTATCATAATTTTGCTCAACTACTTATATGACAAAAAATCATTTTTTATAAATATGAAATTATTCCACTCCATTTTTTTTTAAATAAATCGCTGAAAAAATTTAAATCAATAGTTATGTCATTGTTCTTTATTATCTAAAAATAGTGACAAGTGGTGACCCAGTACCAACTTCTCCCTCTAGACAGCACTCAACGAAGTGCGATTCGAATTGTCGATTGCCAGGTTGTTTCATCTGAAATATCCCTCGGCTTGACCCCTTGTTCATCGTTCAACGCGACAAAATTAACATCTCCATCACCTGGACAATTGGTAATCGACCATTGTGCGGTTCTCCAGAAACTTTTTGCCTCGCACAACCAATCTCTGGAACAAATTATCGCCTGCGATATTTCCGGACCGATACACATTAAATAAAACCTATTAACAATAGAGGTCAAGTTCCGGGAATCAACTTTTTTTTTTCGTAAATTTTTCTCTTCTTTCAGAATCTTTTTGTTTCATTTCTCTAGCACAAATAACTTTTGAGTTATTCCCAAAAAGTAGAACCCCTTTTTTTGGAACCTTTAATTGTTTGAAATTTATGCACAGTTTTCTAGACGTCATGACGAATCCAACGAGCTATCGCACGTATTTTAATTCGCACTATTAAGAATTAACACGTTTTTCAACTTGTTACCTATATGTGTAAAATCAATAATGAACATAAGCTGACCTGTCATATTATTGATTTGAGGCTGTTTGGGTATATTTAAATGTTTATTGCAGTTGGAATTAAATTACGTCGTATTAGTTAGTTTTTAACTTAAATTACCTATTATGTATATTAGATGACATGTAGATTCGGGCTCTTTTATTGTCGATTCAAAGATTTTTTAAAGATATAAAGTGGTAGATAGTATCTATTTATGAGACTTAAAACTAAATCCGTAATTTGTTTG